>LJOA01000209.1:0-29197 GCA_001513815.1 Ceratocystis eucalypticola
CAGAGCATAGAATGCACTAACAGACACATTTCTAGCCAATCAGAGTGCGTAAATTTGATGCCCACATAAGCCCGATGCCCGTGTAGAAAAAACCTGATGCCCACGTAGTAACTGCCAAAAACACTAGGGAGGGAGCAGTATGTTGTGGCTAATTTTCTATCCACTCCGGCTCCATAGATATCCTCCACTGCACTGCATTGGCAAACCCTGAATCCCGGAGTTTAGTGTTTGGTAGACTGTGCTGTCTATAGTGGTTATGAAATAAGGGATGTGCATCATTTTCCATGGCTAGGGCCTTCGTTGGTGTGAGAAGTGCACCCATCGACATACCACCATTGACTGCAACTTTATGAAGATGCCCCTATCCTTCTTCTTTTGCGGTTAGAGGTGGTCTAAACGAGAGTGATAGACATATATTTCCAAGGTTGCTCAAGGATCAGGAGGAATATTAGCAAGTCGTCCTTATTACTCCTAGTTCACCATGTGTCTGTACAACACCAAACTTGGTAATAAGAACCTTTACAACTTATAGCCCTGTTTCATGTAATCAAAGGATGGCTATATTGTAGTTCGCAAGCAAGCAACCAACCAGCTGAGCCTTGTTGCCTGTCTACGCACACGTTTGCTTTGCGAGTCTGCACATTATTCGGAAATTGTACTGCTACTGTGGTTTAAACGCAATGTGGCTAATGCACTTGCGGACCATAGATCCGTGCACCTAAGGTATAGTCATCCAAGGCCACTATTAGTAGACTATCGACTGTTAACAGCAAACCTAACCTTGTCCCATTTGTAATTGTCACAGTCTTTGCCAACCTCGAATGACTCAATATACCTATTGTTCATATCTTGAAACTGAGTGCACATTTCCATAGCATCCTTCGCAAATGATGCAGCAGTCAAAGAGGGATGAAAGATATTCAGGGACAAAGAGATAAGGAGTTGATATAAAAACTAGGATGTTTCACTAAACTTGGCAATATGTTTTAATTGGCCATGCTTGGGTAGAGCTGTATCGAGCTGATACTAATAGGTCCCAGAGAGATAAAGCACTTGGGAGACGGGGATGCAGGCACAGATACAGGTGCGGAATATAAGAGGGGAACATGTAGAAGCAATTAGTGATGAATGAGAAAGGAGAGAGCTGGATCCAAGTAATACGACGAAGCCACTATATGTCAAAAGAATGACGTGTACGAAGAGCATTTCAGCACATTCAAAATTTAAGCGACTGGAGGCTAGATATAGCCAATCTGCTATTTAAGCGCAGGTTTACAGCTGATTTTTGATCTTCAAGAATGACAGTTCATAGAGAGGTCCAATACACATGATCCCTAGGACATTTCTAGCTTATGCAGTATCGCAGAAGCCATTGTGTCCCGGTTATAATCTCGTAAGCTCGCCTACATCGCATTGTGATTGGAAGTCTAGTAGTTCTGGAAAGGAACAGCCCTATGAGGGCTAGTAAGCATAGGAATGGGAGTCCTGAGATTGCTTTGTCCCAAATACGATACAAGGTTAACGCATCCATTTTAGCTACAAAGGAAACTTATATGCTAGCCACACACTACGCCTCTAACCTGGAACTTGGATCCCATTACACATAGCGCTATTACATACAGTGTGTCTCTAAATAACAACATTTCCTCTACTGCTGTAGATCACACTATTCATTCAGATGTGTTAAAATGCTATAGCTTGGTCTAAGCCCTCTTCAGTCGAAAGGGGGTGAGTACCTTGTGGGCCACGGCATTACGACACTATAGATTCCCGAAGCATAGTGAGATCTCTTTCACTGACGCCCTCTCGGCAGTCCCATCGGTAGTCCGCTCTGGAAATGTTGAAGAATTTCGCTTGGTTTCGTATACTTGAAGAGATGCTTAGTTCCAACTACTAAATATTCCCAATGCTTTTAAGCCCCCTGGATTTCTATGCAAATACACGAAAATAATAGCTCACTGCATCTAAAGCTTTCATGGATGAAGATCCAAAGTTCTTTGAATGGATGTACTAGCCCCATATAGCCTTGGAGTTTGTCTTTTAAATCCTGGCATATTGTGTGCCGCCCTGATTAGCTTCTAACTGAATTGTAAAGAAGGTTTTATGATCTATGATCTGGGGTTTGAGGTTCTCATAGAGCCATCATTATGAAGTCAGTAGAGTAGCAGCTTAGCATTGCACAGTTGTTTAGTGGCGGCATTTGTATTAGTTATTCGTGAGGGAACTCATAGACTCACAAGGGCAGGAAGGTCAGGACTAATTGAACTTGAACTTTAATTTATTCAACGTCCCAGTCAGGACTAATTAGACAGTGGGAAAAAAGAAGAGTAGAAACAAAGTTTCAAGGAGATACTGACGATGTAGTTAGTGTAATGGGGAGGATGAAACTGGTGTAGACCTAAATGAGGCAAAGAAACACCTTGCCGCGAAGAGACAAGTACCCATCTCTATACGCCTTATGCTCTAACGCAAGACTCAACTAAGCCAACTACACAAATATTCTTTGTTTCCAGATACACATCAGCACTGGCGATGACAAAGAAACAACAGGGGCGACTACTGACACGGCTTGGACTATACTACGTAGAGATTATAGAAGCCGAGATAAACTTGTATGAGACTACAGCTTCAAGCCTTCCCATTGACTTGCTGCATTGCCCAGTAATTCGAGAAGCTCATTGACAGTTCGGCATGATTAGATGTATGTTTTTCCATGTGCCGAGGCTTGCTTTTGCGTTCAACCTTTCTTCTGATGTAATCTAGTAGCTCCGTAAGTCTTCTCCGAGACATTCTCCAATAAGGGATAGCCGTAGCTCAACTGTCAATTTCTTGTAGAGATGTTAGTAGGCTGAAGTTTGACTCAAGCTCAAAATCAGAGACTGGACATTGTAACCAATATCCCGTCCCATCTCATAATCTTCTGACGCACAGACATTACGCTTAGCCCAGCCAGATCCCAAATGACCATGTCGTTGAAACTACTCTTACTATATTTTAGCAATGGTGTTTTTATTCCTAGGTTAGCAGGCCACAGTTGCAGACGTATTTGCAACTCTTCCCAGCATCTCAATTACCGGCCACCCAGAGTATTGCGGTTTAGTACCGAATATGGAAGGCGGTGAAGCCGGGCAGGAACATAGTGGAGCAAGTAGAGATAGTTCACCCCGCACACCATCACAACCTTCTAGTTAGACTCCTTTTACATCCCATCGATTAATAAAGATTCTATACGTTCAACAGCATTGCGACTTGTACCGTAACACAGAGACCGTAAATCCATCCACATAATCCAGACCAAGCAAGCGTAGATAGATCTCACCTCCAATCCAGCGCTCTTGATATTACTTCCTTTGGTAAGTCGTGCACATGTTATCAAGGCTTAAGCTAGTATTAGGCATTTCAATTTTATTCCTGCGGGCTTCGACCGAAGAGCCCGGCCACAAATACACTTCTGGCTACTTTCTTGCTCTTCTACCTTTCTCGCAAGTAACCAATCATCTGAGTCCCGCTGCTTTTCTGCGTGCAAGCTTGCTTTGTAGGCCTGTCTATTTCATCACAATGACACTGTATTTTGGCTTAAATTCAGATTGGTTGGTGGGGTAGGCTACACGACACGGGATGCATACATACATTGTTAAATCTCACACATCACACCTTGCCGCCTAGGGATGGGTTTGAAATCGAACCTCACATAAGGGCCAACTGACAGGGATACAGGGGGCTGTTTGGCGGTTGCAAGTTGCTAGGAATAGATGTGGAAATTCTAGGTCTCTGAGAGGTGACCTAGATTCAGGGCATCTACTCTCAAGGCTCAGCTATACTTGGGTGCGGCTTGGCACGGCGCCTGCTATCTAACTCCTGGCAGGAGACAACAAAGCTGTCAAAACTATCAGCTCTATTTGCATCTACAAAGATGGGGTCCCTTTCAGCTCCTTTGTTAGTCCTCTTTACGGCAACAGGCTCATCATCTCTATTCCGCAGCGAGCCTCCAGCACTCTGGCAAGTATTAGTAGAACTCCTAGTTCTGCATCTGAGCGAACACCAATGCTGGTCAGTTAGAATTACCAAAAGCCCTTTCGAGAACCCCTTCCAAGACCTTGAATTTGTCCAAAATTACCCAGTCGTGGTTGACGTAAGGAATGACCTGCTCTAGGACTATGCCGTCCAGCCAGGTTGTAGGGTGGGCATTATAGCCAAGTTTATTAATGAAGAGCTTGGCGCCACTTTGAAGTTCCAAGGTCGTTTGCGTCAGTCAAATCAAGAGTCGAGCTTGGATGCCTGGGAATGGGCTTGGGTCTGGGCACTAATGGGGGCGGCACGAGTCGAAATGGGACTTGATTGATGGAAATTCTAGATAACTATTGAGGATCCTCGCATTTATCATGATTATTCTGTAGTTGCTCCTGTAGTCGATTTTCAGAAAGTCAGTGATAAGGATGCCGCACGCCCTAGAACTAACACAAACAGGCGCAGTGTCCTGTAACATCAGTGCATATGTTTCTCAATTCAAGATAGAGGCCGAAAGCGCAGTGCAAACCATAACCCTAGACCCTAGAGTAGAGACACAGGTGTGTTCAGGGTGTGATGCAAATAAGAAGTTTGGCTAAGGGTTAGCTACCCTTAGCCAAACAGCAGGCTCCCTTCATTGATGATTTGTCGGCAAATTTGGGTTGGCTAGGACTTGGCTACTATCTACAAAACTGGAACCACAGCTCATGATCCTTCAACTTCACTAGGTGGTGTGGTTTCTTACCTGCGACATAGTTTAAACTGGCTTTGCTTCGGCAAAGACCAGACCGTCGACGCTTGCACCCATTGTACTAGAAGCGTCCACCGGAACCCCTCAACCTAGAACGAACTGCCTTACCGCCATAGCTTGTACTTTACTATTGGAACACCTCCACCATTCGGACTCGCTTATGATGGAGAGGCGGCTCCGATGCAAAGTGAATGGTGCTTCCAACATCTAGCTGTGGACACATTGCTCCCCCCTGATGAAACTATACACAGTCTTTATATGCTAGTAGCCGCTGTGCCCAACTCTTATGTTGTTTCACGAGTGGCAGCAATGGCGATGGCGATGACGATGGCGTTTGCTTTTCTTCTTCTTTTTTTCTTCTCTAACGTGTAATATTTGACTGCCCACACGATTGATCTGTAGCAAGTCCGTGACACTGAGCTTTGGTACTACCAATACGAGAGGAAAGAAAACGTCCCTCCCACTTCCATAATCACGTTGCAAACTCTATGCACTCACTCTTATTAGATAGTATCCCCTTTCTCCGTCAATGCAGTGTTCCTGACTACCTCAGAGCCTACTATCAGAACACTTGCAGCAGAGCAGTGACAAAAATCGTTTCTATCATATCACGTCATTATAATTTGTCAAATATTGTCTAGTCCAAATCAAAGCCCAGCTGCTTCGGCCCTTTCCCCTCTTTTGACCATACTTGCTCTTTTTTTTCCCTTCCATGTTGGCTCTTCTGTCCACCTACCACCCCTCTTCCTTCTACCCCCCTCGCCTACTCACGAATCTGCAAACACTTGGTATGCCATTATCATGATCCAAATCAAGAGAGCAGTGCCGATAAGTAGAAATGAAAAAAGGGCATGCCATGATTGACCTGTGAAGCTCAAGACCGCGCCATGTACAACTTCTGTCAGTAAAAGGCTTGCCAGTGAGCAACGCGCAGCTGCGGAATGTGGAAAACTCACAAATGCTTCGCTGCATCATCCATGCCAGCGTTCGCATGTTCTCTCCCTTGGGATCTTGCGAGAACACCTGGATGCTGCATTGAGAGTTGACGCTCCCTGAACCCCAGAGTGCCATGCTAATGCGCACCAGGCCTATCATCCACATCAGGAAGAGCACAAAGGCGCCTATCATTACAATGGCTGGCAGCAGGCGACGCTTCCATGTAAGCCATATTAAGATAAAAATAAATACGAGGGTAAGGCATGAGACGGTCATAAAGTACGGGAAGTACCTGCATAAGAGGCAAACATTGTCAGCACGTAGGCTAGTATGACTGCAACTGGTGTAAGCATGTAGCCAACTCACCATGGAATGCTAAGCTTCAGCCGGTTTTGAATGACCACAAAGTTGGCCAGGATGCCAAGACAGGCTGTTGATGACAGCAACATGATGAGTATCCAGATGTTGAACAAGAAACCCGGCCAGCGGTACTGGTGGTGGTGTGATATATAGCGACGGGCGGTTCTAGAGGCCGCAGTTCTTGTGGTCGCCCCGGTCTTGGCAGAGCCGCCGGACTTTCGAGACCCTGCCATGGCGACAGTGGCTGTCGAGCAAAGCACGTATCTAGCCCCGATTCGGAAATAGAATTATTTTGCAAGGCGATCCGGATAGATGGGTTGCAAAGTCCGTAACGCCTGCAGTGTTCGTAACTCCGATGGCGCCCCTAACTCTATGTAGTCGAGTAGCAGTGGGATATACCACCACAAGGTCCCTAGTCTTTCTAGAACTGTCAGCTGTCAATGTGTGAGGATGGCCGTTGCAAATCGCTAAAAACCGGAGGCTTTAGGAGTGAGAAAAAAGCACACAAAAAGAGAAGATAAAGAAAGAGACTTCTAGCCGCCAAACAATCAGGAGCAATGGCATTCTTACTAATGAAAGATGATAACCGCTGGAAGATATGGAGATGCAGCCTCTCGAATGTCTAGTTTATTTGTTTCATTTCGGGAGAAGAAACTCCGTGGATGTAACCGCTTTCTCGCTCATGGCGTCTGTAGTGATTGGGCATTTTGATGCCTTCAACTCTGTGGCTCCTGTTACTATGGAGACTTGAATTATGCATGAAGCATAGTCAGAAAAAAAAAGATTTACAAATCCCTCACTGGGGGGGGGGGGGGCNNGGGGGGGGGGGGGGCTACAGGGCGCTTGAGCCACAGTGGCTCCAGCTGAGACCTTGTCTTTCTACTGAGCTGAGAGAACATTCGAGCATGAATAACAAAGCCTCTAGGGTGTGTTCTATCGGAAGGGGCGTGCCGCTGCTAGGGCACACCGGCTTCCCCCTTGCACCATTGTGAAGTATTGTTGGCCTGGGTGTAGGAGCTGCGACTGTCGTGTAGCGGGGATGAGCCTGCCCCACTACACTACCATGGATCGATACTCCAGCCTTCCCAGCTCAGTGTTCCGTTTTCCTCTTTTCCTCTTGTTTCTCTTTTAAATGCAATGTTTGACCAATCTCCGAACCTATTCACAAGATTTATCTGTAGCAAACCTGTGATACTGAGGCTTAGAACTGGTTACACGAGGGGAAAGGACGTTGGCAATTGCTTGCATTGGTAGGTTCAACTTGTGGAGAATCTGTCTCTAGTCGGGTTAACACTGGGTAAACCCTAGTGTAAAATACCTTGGCATACCCCTCAATACATCAACAGAAAATATATACACTGCACGACACAACTCTTTGCCTTCTCGGCCTGAGTACTGCGACTATGAGAGGCTGAAGGTCATGTGTTCTCGCCTGTATGTGATTAGTTATGTTTCAACCAAGGACACCCATGCTAGTACTTGAACCCATGTTGGCGGCTAGATGGCGGCGACAGCTACATGCGCCGCCCCATTTCCTCGATCCGCCGTCCCCCTAGTCTTGGCATGGCATCTCTTGGCTGGACATAGCAAAGTCAGGGCTTCCCTACAAGGCTTTCCAGAACGCTCTCAGCCTAGTCCATCGCAAGCTAGACTCTTCTCTTCCTTCATCTTTAGTGTCAAGTCTCTGACCATCTCTAAACCCGCTTACAGCAAAACGGCGCCATCATTTTGAGTTCTCGGTGACAGAAACTATCCCTGCAAAGACATCAGGCTCTCTGTCTGGGACTAAGCTTGTGTGACTTTGTAGGTATTCTAACGGTCGACTTCAACAACTCCCTCTTGACAAAAATGAGAGTAGCAGTTTTCAAATTGAAAGAAGAAGCAAGATATTGACTTGAAGGCCTTGCGGAAAGCGTTCGCTGCAGAACAATTTCTATGCAAGTATGTTTTAGCGCTTTCTAAGTTTGTAGAGAGATGTGCGTCAGGTTTTACAATAAGAGCACCCTGACCATGTTGTGACACTGATTGAACGTTGGTTCCAGAAGGACGCGGCTATCCAGTATAGGGCAAAGAAGTGCTTGGTATTTTAGCTAAACGAATTTATCTGACACCAAGAGCTTACCCTACTTCAGTAACCTTGAGCACCTGGCTGTTAGACAAGCTTACTGCTTCATGCATAAAACTCAAATATCAATCGCTAGCCTGGAAAGCTGTCACCACTTTTGGTGCACTTTCTCGTCATGACGTTGGATAAAGATCTCAGGACTTATGCCTAATAAAATGCCACAAAAGCTTGAAGAGGTGATCATGAGCTAGAGCAAGCTAGCTCCACTCTCTTGACTAAGTTAGGGCAGTGGCCAGAGGACTTGAGGCATAGACTGAGGGTAAGAACCGGTGACTTCACTGGATGAGGAATCGCAAGCTTGGAGCCCGAGGCCCATACGAGTTGATGTTCTTACCAATGACTGAGTTTGGGAGTTTGGACTTAATCCTGCCTGATATAAGCTTCCCTATCTCTTTTGGGCCATGAATGCAACTTAAGAATAATAAGCCTGGAGCTATCACTAAAGTCGCTAAAAGCCACTAATAGACCACTGGGCTACGAACAGAGAGTTATAGATAAGCTGAGAAGTGCTTAAAAGCCAACGAAGTGATGGGCCTCAACGGGAGAGCTGTCTAATAGCAAAAGGAAAACACATGGAGACTATAATGGGCGACTGGGACTGGCCAGCTTTGAGGAAGAAGGACGTCGAATGAGATGTATCACCGGCTAATGAGAGAGAAGATGGATAGCCATGGCTATAAACTTGAGGCCCTAAGCTGATCAGCCCACCATAACACTGCTGATTGGGGCTTTGTGCAGATGAGATGACGTATTTCCTAAAGCCCGAAGTTGATATCAGAGCTAGCCGTTGCACTACTTAGAGAGGTGAACAATAGAGCTAGAGAATCTGCACAAAACTTTCCATAAGGGATAAAAATATCCTTAGCCCAGTTCATGATTGCATGAGACGCAAGCGGTTACTCATGGGAAGGCATCAATAAGGCCCAGGTCCAGGCCTTTAGCAGTCAGATGAAGCGTTTAGGAATCAGTGGAAAACAACAAGGGTTCAAAGTCTGGAGGTAGGCAAGTAGCTGATCAGCTTAATCATGACTATATACAACCTGAATTACTCAGGCAGGGCTTGTGAAGCGGCTAAACACATGATCAAGCGTGGAACCATTAGTTCTAATTTTGCTTTGTTTTTTATGTGATTCTCGACAAAGTGTGAGTGTGGATAGGTATTCCTACAAGCCCAGCCTGGCGCTTAGAGATGTATATATATAATCCCTCATGTTCTCTTTTAAGCATTGGGTATCACACAGCTTACCATCTATTCCTTGTTCTTGCTCCTTATCTGCAGACCAGCGTCTGAAATTATTTTGCATTGCTCACTTCGTTAACTTCTTATTATTTTGTCAATCCTTCGAACCTTGCCCACAACATTCTCTATTCGTGCCTCTCGAGACCTATTTGTCAACTAAGCAAATATGATGCCTAATGATAATACTAGCGGGCCTGTGAAAGTCCTTTCTCTTGGTATGTTGTTTCCCACATATTGACGTCTTATCCTGCTGCTAACTATCACAGATGGCGGTGGTATTCGTGGGCTCTCTAGCCTTTTGATTCTTGAGAAAATGATGGAGAACATTAGGACTGCCGAGGGCTTGTCCGAAGTCCCAAAGCCTTGCGAAAGATTTGACTTGATTGGCGGTACAAGCACCGGAGGGTATGTTTCTCCCTATTTCTACAATAGACATGGAATTCTTGGCTCATGATTATATTTTGAAAGCATCATCGCTATAATGCTTGGCCGGCTAGGGATGACGGTCAACCAATGCATTAGAACCTATAAAGAGCTTGCCGAAACAGCTTTCACTCCTAAGCGGAGGAGAATTTTTCCGGCATCTCCCTCGGGCGCTTTCTCGGCAAAGAAACTAGAGGGTGCCATCAAACAGGCGATCCGAGAAAACTGCACGATGGAAAGCTGTGTACAGTACCGACGGGCAGGCAAGCCTACGACTAACTTTTGCACGCATGAAGACCAGGAGCTACATGACGAGGAATGCACCAAAACGTAAGTTCTAGCCAAGTGAAGCCCGATGGCTCATATGCCTAACATTTTGCTATCACCATTTAGTGTTGTCCTAGCGATCACGAAAGCCAATGTTGAAACATTGCCAACCCTGTTCAAGACCTATGATGACTCTACTACCTTCTCTGGATCCAAGATCTGGGAGGTGGCTAGAGCGACGTCTGCAGCGACCACCTTTTTCAAGTCAATCAAAGTCGGCCGAGACGAAGTTGAATTCATCGACGCTGGATTTGGCCACAACAATCCATGCGAGGCTCTTATTGAAGAGGCTAAGAACGTATACCCAGGCCGAGAGATGACAATTCTAAGCATTGGCACAGGTCTTGGAGATGTTATCGAGATCAAGGACAAACGAATCTCCATCATCAAAGCTCTAGCGAGTATGGCCACTACTTCTAAAGCTGCTGCTTTGCGGCTGCAAAACAAGTACAGCGGTATTGGGGGCTATTACCGATTCAACGTTGAGGAAGGCCTCAAGGACATTACGCTTTCAGACTGGAAGAAAGCAAGCAAGATATCCTCCCACACTCACAACTATCTTGCAGAGAAAAGAGAACATGTTGAAACATTCATTAAGGCCATGGCAAACGCCAATGCTTCTAATCATCTATCACGGCGGGTAGAATTAGCGGGCAATGGCACGTTCCAGGAATTGAGCCAAGGGCATCCGCTCGAGCTTCCAGCGACGACAAACTATGTGGTGCATAGCAAGGTATATATGTTAAGTGGCGTCCCCGCTGAACACGTGACAGGATTGACACCACAATTCAAGCGTGTTGTGGAGCTTCCAGCTCCACTCGGAATAACGTCGGGTAAATAGATAAGACTGGAAAAAAGGGGCTACATAAGTAGAGAGAGGGAAAAGAAATATTTTCCAACTTAATACATAAAAAATAAGGACCAATTTTAACAAAAAGGAATAGTTCCAGGTCGTAGCATAGACTTGAACCTTTTAATAAACCAACTGATTCAACATTTAAGATCTATTCTACACTATGTGGAGCTAGAAGGTTAGAACGAGACAACACTCTGGCATGACCATCGAACTAATGTATGAGTTCCTAGGTTATCCTCATTATTCTCATAATCAGCCTTCTCGAAATGAGATGCCAGTATAATACAGGCAATATATCTGTTGACTGGGCTGATGCAAGCAGCCTGCAGCGCTAGACTTGCGCATTAATCGAGAGGAGGAAGTCTCAGCGGCCTTATCCGTAAATCCGCATGGCCGAGTTCAAACCTTCAAACGCTAGTTGGCCAAGAAGTGGTTGACAGGAAGGGACCAAGTATTCGAGGAAATACTTCTGAGAATCTAGACGGCCTAAGAGATAGCTTCTCATTCTTGACAGTGCTGATGACATTCGACTCGAGCCTTGGGAATCCATCTCGATTCGGGATAGAATATACTTGTCTTTACGACATCATGGGGGAGGGCTCGCTTTTATAAGACACTTTGCCGTCGAGGCACTTGGGATAGTGGTAACTGCGCGAATATAATGGAGCTGAAAAAAGTCCCATCAATAAAGTTTTGAGTATTGTTGATTTTACGGGATTATAGGGATCCTCGACAAGGATCATCTACGGGTCTCCCGTCGTAGAGCCAGCAGGCCTTTGGGCATTAGGTATACGCTTTGGCCAGTAGGCAACGTATGCTAACAACCACTTTAGCTGGTATGAGGTTAGGAGCAAAGCATAGTGAAATTACGCGTGTGGGAGGTGGACAATCTAGATAAGACTGTACGATATATAGAGCATGGCAAAGCCTGAATTCTGGAACGTACAGGCTTTCTTTCTCCAAGACATCCTAGAGGTGATAGGCAAGTAGGACTTCTGCAAAGTAGGCTTGAGAGAGTGTACTTCGGTGTCACTGAGAGGATTTTAGGAGGGCTATAGTGATACTCTTCAGACCCGAAAGATTTAATCATAGCGGACCATGCGCTCTAAAGGACCCCATAGGAGCTGGCCATAGGAGCTGGGGGTGAGGTAATGCGGGTGACTTTCTCATGCTGAATGCTAGAGTATCTGAATGGACAGCCTGGTTTCTAAAAGACTGGACTCTTGATTATCGAGGTGGCCTCAACCACACTCGACCTTTTAAAGACTTACGTGTCTTATACGTGGATGACGTAATGGTGGAACCAAGAAGAACGTCAGAGGTCCAGCCATATGGGCTGCTTATTAGTTTGAAACAGTGTTAGTGACGGTGGAAGACTTGGAGCCTGAAGGTAGCTTCTATTAGATTGAATATATAACGACAGCAGATTTATACAGTTCTGTAAAAATATAACGCCAATCTACACTATTGCGTAGTACATACTACATGTAGCCAAGTGCAGGTAGCTACGCCCAACATCTGCGTTACATGTGCGTAAAGGAATGCGTGATCCCATATATCAAGTTTCTTACAGTTATAATATGCTAGCCAATAAACTATACAGATGAACCAGAAAGATCGTAGTAGCGACAAAGGCCTTGTAACAAGTAGCCCAATGTGCGGAGCCCTAATGCACCAGGTTGCAGATTAGCCGTATATAGGTTGTACAGGCAAGTTTGGAGATAATCAGATAATCTATGTTGAAAAGATAAATGAAGGGAAGAAAACTCTCTAGGGACAGGAGATTGGAGCATGGTATTTATACGCGCAATGCGAGGCATTTCAAGACACTATATAGTCACAGTCCTGCCCAACTTCTCATAAGGCACAGTCGTGATAGCGACGAAAGTACAGCATTTCCACTGGTCTACAAATGTGACCCCCCAAGTCTAAATCCCCGCCTTGTGCTGAAGGATTGCCCCCCCCCCCCGGTAGCTATTGTGTGAAATTTCTTATTCCTCTAGATCGTCTCCTTCTTCTCTCCTTAAGGACTTGAACTACCTAGGCTCACAGTCACATGTTCTTGCCTGTATGTCGCCTTACCCACGTCATGACATATTCTAGGTCATGGGATCGTATTCCCGTCTGGCATGATGGCTGGCTTCATCACGTTCTGGGAGATGCTTTCCAGCGATCCTCGGCGATGTATTCAACAATGGCCAGTACGGAGCCATTTGCAAAGCGAGGCGATGGCGCTTGCAGCTGTTAAAAGACGAGTGGAGTGAAAACTGACAAGGCATAGAAACCCTATGTGGCAAAGAAGCGGCATAATCTACATTGCACTAGTAGGCGGTGTAATCCAACACACAGACAGTAGCATGGGTCGTGGCATTAGCCAACGCCGCCTTCACCCTCACATCAAGGGATGCCAAAGCAATGAGGTATCTGAATAGCCTATGCATGATGGCGGGGCCTGTGATCTGAAGCGCTTAGACACCGTTGCACTCACTGGCTAAGCCCTTCTCTCCCGATGTGGCTGTTGGCAAAGTTTCCCAAAAAGCACAAGGAATCTTGCTGGGTCTTCAGAATGGGTGACAGAAGTATGTTTATCATAGCAGGCAATAGTCTTAAGTGTAAGTGACCAAGGACAGCTATTCATCCTAGGGACCGCTAGCCGCTGCGGAGCTATTTATAATAGGGTTTTTAGGATGACAGCTTTGCTGGACAGACAGTCCCGCATTTCACAAGTATTGATCGATATCTGGCGATTCTTGAGGAGAGGCCTTGCATACAATGCAATGCATATGCACGCTCGGACCTCGCGAGAAGAAAGGACAAAAGATCAGTGGAGCTCTACGTGCAGAATCCTTGGTATGGGCTGGCGCTAATGTTCCCCGTGTAGACAATTAGTATATTCATTCTTAGGCCTCTTCCAACATCTACACGAGGGCACTGTCGTAGCTGAAAGATAGGGACTCGGTGGTGGCGGCCAAGTGAATGCTCTAGATGCCTCTTTGGAGGATTTCCGTTTTAACCCCTTTGTATGCGGATATCGGGCGGCGAAGTAGCAACTAGCGCCAAGCTACCAGAAATTTTCTTGAAGGGGAAGATATTTTCGTAGTAGATGCTGGGCAAGAAGTGAGACATGATTACTGGTGTCGTGTAGTGAAACGATCTACACGGGCTTGGGAGAGACATAGGGAGGGTGCGTTCCCAAATGCCACGATGTGTAGTTCTTAAGGCGTGGTCTTAGCCTAGCCTCCAGGAATCCACGTGTCAAATAGCCTGAAGAAACAAGAAATGGTCGCCAGTTTCGGGCTGGATCGCGATAGGTCTTGTGAGACGCTTAGTAGTGACAAACTAGCAGTCACCATAGTGGCGACGTCTATCAAGATCATCGAATTATTGCAGGCATACTCATGATCGTCTTTTACCAGAATTGACCGTAGCTGGGTTTTGCTCTGAAATCTTGTCAAGGGAAGAGGTATCGACACGGTTTCCGGTCGTCCACAGGCAGTAGAGCTAGAGCTAGTGCCAGTCAAGTTCTGACCATCTGGGAGTGACTTGGGCAGCCAATGGACGATATGATCACATTTTTTGTCTGTGGCGGACGTTTACCAAAAGCCAATACCATAGTGCTAAAGCTCTGCCGCGTCGTACGAATATTGCAGTTCCAGGTGGTGTATGTGGCTTTCCCCTACTGTCTAAGAATGCGAAAACGAGATATAAACTAAACTGAGCGTAATGGAAGGTATTTGCAACATACAAAGGAAGAGAAAGGTCTGCAAGGAAGCGATGATGTATTGTCTTGTAGGTAGAAATGTTATGGTGGTAGTCTTTATCCAGCACATAGTAAAGACAAGATTGACCTCGCACAGTATCTAGAAGTCTCCGTTATACAGCAGGGTTGGTCTACTCTATATTAATTGTATAGATAAGTCAAAAAATTCGATCTGATACTATTACTATCAAGGTTTACTTCTTCAAGCGTTAGATGGTGCTAGTGCCATGGTAAGGCAGATTGCGAAACGGCTGGAGATTATCCATCAACGTATATGATAAAGATATGCCACATCCAAATATGTACCGTACTTCGGTCGTCCTTCATGATAATCCCCGGCAACACACTAATGACCAATTGGCCAATAAACTCTACTTGTCGTGCCCTTCTTTGGGGGTCTCAATCACTGCCTGACATGTTCTAGAATTATAGCCAGTCTTGCTACAGCCGAAAGCCCAGCCACTCTAATCACTCCTTAGCAACTTGGCGACTCCCGCTGGTTCTCAGCCGCTAGTAGGGAGACCTTGTGTATAACTGCCCATGATAAATGGCCGCTTGCCGACGGGTGTCGCGTCGCGGTCTACGACCATCCGCCCGGATATTTATCCCTCCATCAGCGCGAAGCAATGGAGGAAGTCCTTGAAAATCTCATCGAGAATGAACTGAGCCATGATTTATTCCTGCGGATCAGATGGTCAGCGTGAGTCGGGGATCCAATCATGCCGTGATTAAGTCCCTTGCCTCCAGCGACATTGCCGTCACTTGTCAATTTTATAGATTCCTGCAGCGCTTCGGGAGCTTTGTTTTGGGTTATTTTGAGGGGCAGAATGGCAAGAAGGGTTCTAGCCTCAGTATTTGGTTCTGACATCGTCGTTAATGGTTAGGATTTCCATTGGCTAGGTGAAAGGTTAGGTGTAGAAGGGAAGAGAGCAGCGTATACTTGGATGCGCCGTATGTTTGTTATGTAAGTTGTATGAAAAGGATAAGAAACTGCCCCGTGTAACTGTATACTAGAATATTTACGAGCTTGTCCGTATATAGAAAGCCAACATGAGAAAAATACTTGTGAGACTAGGCCTTGGAAGATCTGGAGCCCTTATAAGCAGAGATGTGATGAGTGCTTCGTGTAAGTGGTGCTTTGTATGTGCTCATCTTGTCAGAGGCTATTGCATGAAATATCAAGTGATCTGTTGTTAGTGTAAAGAAGCTCAAATACACGCTACTGTATTGCAAATCCTAAAAAGTGTTGCTACTTAAATTGGTAGTGTCACTTACTGACTACCCCTAAATCGTGGTGTAAGCTTGGCACGATTGAGGACTTGACTTGTTACTTGGACTGTAGACTGTGACATCTTGGTGATCCCATTGAACCTTGATATGCTAAGAAAACCCAAAACCCCCAGTCTTAAATCCACACCAAGGTATCCCATAGGAGTTATGATGGCGTTTCTACTGAATTGCCATAAACCCAAGCTCGAAGATTGAAAATAGCATAACGAACTCTAACTCTGATACTTGACATTTTTGTTCACGATGACTATTGATGTATAATTGGGCTGACTTATACTAGAAAGAATGTAAAGCCTAAAAAGCGGGCGATAGTGGCCATGTAGTGGGACATATTATAATGATGCGTTCATAGTTGTTGGAACAAAGAGACTACGATCAATGGTGTTTACTCGAGTTTCTTGTCTTCTATTCTAGTTTTTGAGGGAGGAAGGGAGGGAATGTGAGAGTTCCTATAGACCTGAGGAGGTTTGTCAAGCCCATTGGACTCAGAGGCTTAATTTGACGTGCCATTGGTGAAACAGGACCTAGATTTCACATTTTAGCTTCCTTGAAGCTCGACCTCTACCAAGTAATACTATGTAATGTTGTCTAGCCCAGAACAGTGGGTAATTAGGATCCAGTTTCCTAGATGGCTCAGAGGCAACACATATGGAGAAGTCAGTGCTCAGGCAGCTGGCCAGCCAACAAGCCCTCTTGGTTCTAGGAATCAGTGAGTCTAAGAGGCACAGTCAAGTCTGGGTGTTTGATTTTTACTAGAGCTTTCGTTAGACCATGGGCGGGCATGCCATGTGTCCTGACATGCATACGTTTCATCCAGCCTTGCTAGAAAACGTCATAGACAAAGTGATATGCAGCATCTATATGCAGGGCTTTCTTGGTGATTTTGGGCTAGCTTATATTAGCTATAGCTTTCATACTATTGCAATAGTAAATTAGTGGATGGTGGAGATTCACATTTTCCTATGCAAGTATCTCATCTATGAGATTCTATGATACACTCACTTGCTTGCAGCAGCACCTGCCATAGGTTCAGCCTGGATGGCTTTCTTGACAGTTCGCCATGCAATGGATGACTCTGCCAACTTGAAGAGGTACCCATGAGCACTGCTATGATCAAGATGATGCCTGGGAGCTGCATCAGTATAGGCTTTGAGGCCGTCGATTTGATTAGATTATACTTGATGTCTGGCTTTGAGGCTTTGGCAATAAGTGGCTGGATAGCAAATTCCATACAATTTAGGGCATGTATATATCTTAACACCCCTTTAGCAGCTTCCATTTAAGCGCTGAAAGGTTAATAGTTGTGTCTGGCTAGGGAGCTGGTGGCAGAGATGATAATAGGTCTAGTCATGCAGGATAACTATTATAAAGATCCTATGGCTGGCCGATAGAGCTGTGTTACTACTCATGAAGGCAGGCAACTGGGGGACACCTTGAGACGTTATAGGGGAAAATGAACAGTAGATCTTAGGAGGACGTACTGAATGTCCTGTGAAGAAAAGGAAGAAGGAATACGTGATTATTGAAATTGTTCTCAGCCGGTTTATATATCCATCACTACCGTGTTCTAGATCAGGCCCATGGGCCTTGGAAGAAGACCCTTAATGTCTAAGTCTGCCACTATCCCTAACGCTTGGGCGATCCTAGTAACCCTGACTTAGGTTACTGACAAAAATCAAGGTCTCTTTGTGACTATAAGCATGCGTGCCAAATTTTGAGAGTACATAATGGATGTACTTCAATTGCTTAAAACTGATCTCTCTTGATTTAGTGCTAATTTTTATTTTGAGGTATACTCTGACTTGTTCCAAGCCTTTCATGAGGCAAGTAGCATGTATGTAGTTGTAAATCTCTTGAGAATTGTTATAGGCTGAGCGTCTATCCAATGGAAATGGGAGGGAATATGAAAAGTGTCGGAACAATCTACTGAATTAGGGTTTTATCACTTATGAAGTCACTCGTGATTCGACTGAAGGCAGATTCCCCACAATACTTATTGTTCTATTGGTTTATTAAGGGTTTAAGTTCTTTCACTATGCACAACTAGGCCGGAGTATTTATGCACAGGTTTACCCAGTGTTAATCCGACTGAGGTCAGATTCTCCACAACACTTATCCTCCATGTAGTTCATCCAACTAAAAAAGTATGTGTCCTTGACAATCGGCAGTGTTGCCGGTGTTTAACGCTGAATGCTCAGTGAAAATACCTTGAAGCGATTTATTTGGAAAAATGTAAGGATGAAATAAGAAGTCTCAAACTAAAGTGCCTTGTGTCCTACTTGTATTTGTATCCCCGCTTTCATTCAACAGAATTTTCAGTAAACCATTGTTGGCTGCCAACTGTCAACGCACCCCCTGCAACGTCAGCCTTGCCAACTGTGGGCGCACAGCCCGCAACAGGCAGAGCACTTGATGGAGGAATACCTTAGCTTTCAGACCTTTTCTGCTTTTTCCTTTTCTCTTTAGTTTCTATTGAATTAAAACGCTTCAAGGCATAGTTACTTATTGAGAAATCAACATTTAGCACTGGCAACAAATTTAATAGAAACTGTTCTGTCGTTCTACATTTTCGTTTTTTTTTATCATCATTATTGTGCCCCCTATTGTACCCCCTACACCCTACACCCTACACCATGGATAGCATGAACCTTGGCCGCGACGGGACTCAAGGGTCTGCCTCTTCCTCAGGCCAGTCCCAGTTCGAGGAACCCCTCCCCACCACCAATACGTCTTTACCGCAAGATCAAGTTCTACCCCAACTATGCACTTTTGATGGGAACCAGAATGAATATCCAGGTTGGCGCTTGGAAGCCACAAACAAGATCCTCATAGATGGAGAAGCCATAGGCACCCCCCGGACTCAACTGATCTATATTTTTTCTTACTTGAAGGGTACAGCCAAAGCATACTGCCGGGAGTTCGTTATAAAACTCCAGAGCTCACCCAGGCCAGAGGTTGCCAAATTATTTGAACATCTTGACAAAAGATACAAGCGCCAAAATTCATTCAGATATAATTTGGCCCTGTTACAAACCCCCCAAGGAAACACCCCGTTCCAAGAATTCTTCCCTATGTTCCAAGGCCACCTGGCTCAAATCGGAGGACTGTCCTGGCATGATAATGCCAAGATCTCCATGCTCTTAAATGTCATGAGCCCGAATCTACGCACCCTGATGTCAATAATGGCAACTGACGACTTGAACTTCGATCAGTACTGTGGATTGGCCATGCGATGTTCCATGAACGAGAGGGCCCTGAAAGTAGTCACTGAGAATTTGGGACCAGCAGCCCCAATGCCACCTGGTGTTGTGCCCATGGACTGGACCCAGTCCTACTCAGCACATGCCTCAAGGCCTTCCTGTGATTCCTCAGGCAAGAAATTCTTAACTGACCAGGAGCTCAAAGGGAAGCGAGCCAAATGGGTATCAACAGAGGAAATTATGGCCCGAAGAGCAGCCAAGGTGTGTTTGCGGTGTGCCCGCCCTGGGTGTAAAAGTTCCCGGTGCCCCCTATCGGCCGCTATCAACCCAGCCCGACGCACAGCTGCTAGGGCGAATACTGGCCAGGTGAACCCACAGTGGAAAGCCCAGGATCTGGGAGACGTGGTGGAAGCTGAGAGTGGAGTGAACTCTAGGACGGAAAACTAATGTACGTAGCTGAAAATCGCCCGTCACACAAGCCATTGAAACAGGAATGGGTACAGTTTGAAGAGAAGATGACTGGCTGGACTTTCCGGACAAGTGTGGTCGTGAATTCCCGACATGCGATCACAGCTTTGATAGACAGTGGTTGTAACTCCTTTGCCACCATCAATGAAAATACTGCTACCCACCTGAACCTAAAGCGTATTAAGATAAACCCCCGGGCCTTGCAAGGTGTGAATGGAGTATTAGTTCTAGACACAGTAGTGTGTTTGGACATAGACGTCAGTGGTGCCTACACTCGCCAAGCTTTTGCGTATGTTTTGCCAGACCAGGGCGAAAAGCTCATTTTGGGAACACCATGGCTGAAGATCCATGATAGGGTTAACACCTTGTCATGAGTCCTCGTGAGCACCGTATAAAAGGAATGAAGTCCAAGGACGTAGTTAGTGTAAAGTAATACCTTTAATAAATCAACTGATTCAAACATCAAGATCTATTCTACATGAAAACCTCAAAACCACCCCCCCTTAAAAAGATCATCGACCAAAGGAAACACTATTGCAGTACAAGGTCAAGTGGCAAGAATGGCAACAACCAACATGGGAACCTGCAGAGTATTTCTATGACACACTCGCACTGCAACAATGGAAAGAGATCTACAAGCCAAACTAAATAACAGGAAGGGAGGAGAAGAAGAGAGGCTGACATCAAGGCTCAGCCTGTGAGTGGATGTTACACGAGCCCCACAAAATACTTGCAGAATACGCACGCAAGACACTACGCTATGATGAAACCTCTTGCTCATTTGGGCAACTTATATAGCTTCTTCTCTTTTCTCCTTGATGCTTAATCTCTGGGCATCTCTGAGTTGTGTATGTGAAACATCTACAGCTAGCCCGTGACATTGGGCCGGAAAGATACGTAACATAACATAGTGCAGCCACAGCTAACATCCAGAATATCTAACAATCATATATTATATCCCAAGGTACTAAATTGACTGAACTACTGTTCGGACTGAGAAGCCAGGATCCTAATCTAAGCAACGAGGTCATCACTTCTGCTAATATGAAGAAGGGATTGATCAGACTAGATACTATGTACAGCAGACAGTAACAATGCATATCATGACGAATTCATCCATATACTACCGGCCAAGTATCTGACTACTCCGCTGACTTCGAGTTTAGCAAGCTGATCAGCTCATCCCAGCCTTTCGTAACATCCCCCCTCTTGTCGGCCCACAGAGTTTCATCGTCAGTTACTGACAGGCCCAAGTCTTGCCCCGCCACAGCCTTGGCGACAATCCCATTCTGAGATGGACCAAATTCTAAGTTAACCCTGGTCTCCACCACACGAGCCTTGATAGCGAAGCTTAGAGAGCGCTTCAAATTGTCGTAAGCAAATGTTCCGCCCATTCCTCCGTAACTGATGATGAAAAAAGGCTTGTTTGTCCATTCAAAGTAGAGCAAGTCGAGTGCATTCTTCAGACCAGCTGGGACGTTTACATTGTACTCGGGTGTAACAATGACAAATGCATCCAGAGGAGCAACGATCCTCGACCAAGCTCTCGTGGTCTCCTTTGTGTACTGGTCGGAGCTGGTAATCTGAGATGGCGGGTAAGGTTCATCATAGATTGGTAGATCGAGATCTTTGATGCTGATTCGGCGCAATCCAATGGCGCTGCCGTGGCCAAGGTGCTTCTCAATGATTCCTTGCACCCAATCTGTGATTTGACTGCCTACTTGTATCTGCCTCTGGCTGCCAGATATGATGCCGATATTGAAAAGTTTTGTCATGATGAAAAAGGGAAGTAAGTTGAATAAAGAAGTTTGTTGTTGTTGTTGTTGTTAGTGCTGTTGGGCGAAGGAGAGGTTTAAGTCAAAGGTAGGAGGGCATTTGCTTCGTTACAGACAATCGCCTTTAGATGCGTAGTGCCTCATTTATAATTCTCATCAAAAGGAAAATGGATTGCGGAATATTCGTTCCTAACCAGGCCTTGATTCGTAATGTGATATTGATCATGGCTAGATTGTGATGTGGATCCACTCCTAGGGGTGTTCTGTCTATTTCTAATCGACAAGCTACTGTAATGCCGTTACGGTGCGGTCGAACTAAAGGGTCGAGGCTCTAGGCACGGCGCAAGCCCGCCAGAGAGTGCCCATAGGACTCCAGCTCCACCATTTTCGGTATGCTGGAAGAAATCTCTGTCAGACAATCGAAATCAGAATGATTGAAAAGAAGGGCGGCTAAGAGCTCTGACTTTGCGTCGTCTACCAGTGCAGTTGATGCCAAGAAGTCTGCACTCCCAAAATTTCCGCCCTACTTACTAATGACGATCTTTTTCGGGTTCAACGTAGAGGGGGTCGGTCATGACATGTGCCAACTTCATGCTGTGTAGTGTGGCAAAAGAGTGTGTAGCTCTTCTCATACGGCCTGTATCCCAATCACCAGGAGATCCCATCGCCCTAATTATTTAGACTCAGCAGAAGATTGATAAGCCACTGGGAACGATGAAGATAATGGAAATACTGGAGCTGGCAAAGCTTCTGCCATTGCGAGGGGTCCATGTGCAGAGAAAACATCAAGGATAACTACTGTGATAGGGCGTAAGCCCCATGTTCTTGCCTCTTGCCCAGGAGGTCAAGTTTAAGTATAGCTTTCCTCATCCTAGCGTCGAATGTCCGAAGCACTAAATCATGGCATATACCTAGAACTTTCTAGCACTCTTCTCCTCCAATTGGTCTTTCACTTATGCATCGAAGCTACCATGCGAGTTTCCAATAGAGATTCTGCCTTAGTAACCGTTGCATTGGGGATGAAGCCTCGCAAATGAATATGCATAATTAGCAGTCGAACCATCGACTGGGCGGCCATTAGACTTGAAGCTGGCCCATTAGGCCAAATGCACAGTCAATGCATTTAACTTTTTACCTTGAAGATAATGTGTTTGCTGAAAGGAATTGAGTGAAATTTGCATACTAGATTCATCAAACCACCAAGGCAGACAAACCCAAAGGGGGCAGGATACTGAAGTAGGAAAACCCCCAAAGACCTCCCAGATGTGAGTATGGAAACCCCTTTGTTTCACTCTACTGCTTCCAGATGCCTGCGGTCCCTAGATTAATAATTAAAATGCAGTCGAAGTGAGGTCTGTTTGCACATATGTCGTTGTCGAAAAAGCCTCTTTGTAATGACAAGCCTCACCCCTGTCTGTCGCTTATCAATCAGAAACTTCGCTACACACTCAAGTCTTCATCTTTCTTACGGCACTTGTAATTGCTACACAGCTTTCCGATTATGGTGACTTTATTGTCAGATGAGGGGGAAAGGAAGAAACTATCTAAAGTGCTTGTCGGCCAAGTCCCTTCTTATCTTATCTTCTGCCAGCTTTTCTGCCACTTGCCTCCACGTTCTTATTTTCGAAAGACATATTCGCAGACAAGAAGCACATGGAATGTCATTATGGGAAGGATTGATGATGGGATTATATTGCCATCAACTAGACAGAAAGAGCCCAACTAGACTCATTCCTCGAAACTGAAGCAAGAAATGAAGAACTCAGGCAAGCCAAAATATTTCTGTTTCTAACTTATCAGACACAAAGAAGATGACTACAGGTTCAAGGAGAGCTGGGAGCCTTGATCAGAAGAAATGAAAAAAGAGCCAACCTTGCCAAGGTGGATGTTGTAGAATTGCTTGTGTTTATTCTTCATGCTCTCCTTGGTCAACCTCCGAGTACTTCGATTATGAGGTATATATAGAGAATTCCTATTCGCACCTGAAAATTTTAATCCCCCACACACCAAGTAATTGAATCAATCACATAGCAGATTTGTTAACAATCCAGCCAATCAGATAGTCAATCATATATCTTGATAATGTGAATTTTGGCCAGTACATCATGTTGCGTGGCGCACTATACAGGTTAAGTGGCGCCCCATACATGCCCCACACTTCTTCATAACTAAGACCCACACCTCTTGTGGCTGAACACCCATGAAAGGGATGACACCCTGTCATGAATCCTCATGAGCACAATACAAAAGGGATGAAGTCCACGGACGTAGTGTAGAAGTAAGACCTTTAATAAATCAACTGATTCAAGTATTAAGATCTATTCTACACATCAGGATTAGGCAGGCTGGTTTACCACAAATATCAGAAACTACGGCCAACGAACTACATCTCCGACAGAGTCAGCACATCGTGAGCTGAAAAGCTTTTTGATATTATTCAAGAGCTTTTGGAAAATACGCGAGAAGTTTTTGATGCTGAAGTTTCTAAGCAAAAGGAGCGTGTTCGACAAGGTCACACAGCAAATTGGCTTTGCAATATCCCTCGTGTAGTATCATATTCCTATGTTAATTTTCTTGCTAAGCAACACCGCTATATTGCAGGTGTACAGGATTCAGGTCTGCCTACTTGTATTATACACTCTTGTTCTAGCCTTTGTACGAAGCAATATGCGTTACCTTGTGCCCATGAAGTGTCAGTCTAGTCTGTCTACGAAACTCAAACAACCATCCCATCACCACCCCTTGTTATACAGCCGATTCCAGGCCAAAGCTCCCGCCATACAACTGCTTCAATACGTCGCCAACTCAGTCAATCGGGGTATGGTGATAGTCTTGCGGCGATGGATCAGCAGGATATGGAGACAATTCAAGGCAAATGACACTGACGATATCACTGAAGAAGGCACTGCAAGAGGTATCACAGGAGACACTGCCGGAGGGACCACAGAGGGCAGAAGGAGGAAAGGAGGCTACATACAACACTCGGCGCGAGAGGCGGTATTCTGTCAGTGAATAAAACAGTAAAACAGTGTTCCAATAGTCACCATCATAGGCAGCAACCTCCTGTGCTAGTATTAGCGGTCAGATAGTACATAAAGAATGGATCCTGAATGGCTGGGAATCCCACAAGGGTACGTGGTCAAGCTCATGATGCTTATTGCAAAGGTCATGGGACCAGGAGATTAGGAGTTGCCCAGGCTTTGTGAGATGGTATAGAAGAAGAATGTCTGATGAATCTCGAAAACTAAACATCCAACTAATGGCTAGGCTAGATAGCTGTAGAAACAGTATTAAAGCATAACTAAAATTTGGCATTGCCATTCAGGCAAAACAATGAAGAAAAGAGAAAACAATAGCCAAGAATGGTGGTTGTGTAATACTCATACTGCAAATGAGGCTGATAACTTGAATATGTCGTTAGCCTGGTATGTATCAAGCTCGAAAGATTGTGCCACTATTTCGCCTAATCAATAAATTCATGTAAATAAAGAGAATGGTTCAGCATGTAGACAACACAGACTAGAAGCAAAGTCGTTTATGTTCAAGGTGCTTGAAAAGGGCTGTGGCTATCTCTTGTTGAGTATGCTCTCCATAGATAGACACATTGAGTAGAGCATTTGGTCAAAGGTAAGGCTATGAAGTTATACATAAAGAGTAAAAACTCTGCAATACTTGTTGAGGTCTAGGTGTGCAGTGCAAATCAGGCCTTTGCAGGTATAGGGAATACAACCAATCTTTCCAGTTAGAGGGCTGGAACTCAAGACTCTTTCCTATGAATAGGGAGTGTCTGTAGGAAAAAGGTAGTACCAACTTCCGTGGCAACGTTTCTTTTACCATGCTCTGGAGCTTTGTAGCCACGTTGACGTCAGCACAGCCGACTGTCTTCAAGCTTATGCCTCAGAATAGAAGCAAGGAATATGTAGTAAATTAAAGTACATTGCTGACCAGCTATATTACGTCAGGGTTAGGATTACCTCGATTATTATGTACGGAGGTAAAAGAGAAAGGGAGAAGGATGTTTGATTTAAGGCTTTGGAATAAGCTTATAGGGGTCTCTTCACCGCTACAAAAAATACAAGGCCTTCACATCATGTCTGAATGAACTTATGGACTCTTGAGGTGTGTGGGTACATGAAAGAATCCCTGTCTTAGAACACCTTTTAAACTCTGTCAATCCTGAGTCTCTCTACCAAAAAGATTCTCTTGTGATCCTCTCTTTACTCGTATCTCTCAACTAACCAACCCAAAATGGCCTCCAATACTACACAGTCACTGAGGATTCTCTCACTCGGTATGATGCTGCCCCGATCTAGATTTGCTATCTTGCTGCTAACTACCCCAGATGGAGGTGGTATCCGTGGGCTCTCTAGCCTTTTGATCCTTGAGAAAATCATGGAGAACCTCAAGGTCGCTGAGGGCTTGTCCGATATCCCAAGGCCTTGCGAAAGATTTGACTTGATTGGCGGTACAAGCACCGGAGGGTATGTTTCTCGCAGTTTCTTCTAACAGCTATGGAATTCTTGGCTCATGATTATATTTTGAAAGCATCATCGCTATAATGCTTGGCCGGCTAGGGATGACGGTCGATCAGTGCATTAGAACCTATAGAGAGCTTGCCGAAACAGCTTTCACTCCCAAGCGGAGAAAGATCATTCCAGTGTCTCCCTCGGGCACTTTCTCAGCAAAGAAACTAGAGGGCGCCATCAAACGAGCGATTCGAGAAAACTGCACAATGCAAAGCTGTATAAAGCACCGGCAGGCAGGCAAGCCTACAACTAATGTTTGCAAACATGAGGACCAGCCACTATATGACAATTCATGCACCAAAACGTAAGTCCTGGCCATATAAATCCAATAGCCCATATGCCTAACCCATTATCATGACCATCTAGTGTTGTCCTGGCAATAACGAAAGACAATGTTGACGCACTCCCAACTCTATTCACCACGTATGATGATTCTACTAGCTTCACAGGATCTAAGATCTGGGAGGTGGCTAGAGCAACATCTGCAGCGACTACCTTTTTCAAGCCCATAAAAGTCGGCCGAGACGAAGTTGAATTCATCGACGCCGGATTTGGCCACAACAATCCATGTGAGGCTCTTATTGAAGAGGCTAAGAACGTATACCCAGGCCGAGGGATGACAATTCTAAGCATTGGCACAGGTCTTGGAGATGTTATTGAGATCAAGGACAAACGAGTCTCTATTATCAAAGCTCTAGCGAGTATGGCCACTACCTCTAAAGCCGCTGCTTTGAGATTACAAAACAAGTACAGTGGTATTGGAGGCTATTATCGATTCAATGTTGACAATGGCCTCAAAGATATCACGCTTTCAGAATGGAAGAAGGCAAGCAAGATATCCTCTCACACTCGCAACTACCTCGCTGAAAACAGGGAGCTGATGCAAAAGTACATCAACGCCATAGCGACAAGAGGAAATGTTACTCAACATGAAACACTTCTAGTGGAAATGCCGGATAGTGGTAAAGCTCTGGGGCCAGCTTCGCAAAGTTTTCATGAGCTCGAAAATCCAAGAAGCTTTGCAGAACTACTAGGTTAGAACAGGTGAGCACTGGAGCCAATAGATCCTTTCACGGATTAGGTTATTAGCCATAGTATTACTATGTACTTGAGGGGATCTCGGAATAGAAAATGAGTCTTTTGATGAGGTTAGTTATTGTTAGAGCCTGACTTCATATTACTGAGCCTCGTATAAAGGTTAGTGGTTCTGGCGAGGTGGGTAGCAAGCATTTGCATTTGTTTCTCAGATATCACGCTTGTAGAGGCGGGAACCAGAGACATAGGATATATGCAGGAAAGGGCTCAAGATAGCATTTTGGGGCTTGGTCTGTTGCTGCCAGGGCCCTATCACAGAAAGTACAGGCCAATGCCACAGGACGGCTACAGTAATACGGGGGTAGATGCATATAGTTACCCGCTTCCTCGTGACTGCGGCTCCTATTTAATGTAATTTCCGCTTCTTGCCTTTATTCTCACTGCCACTTATTTCAAAGAAGTTGGTTAGATTTGATGGCTGCCTTTTCTACCTCGGTTTGTCACTGATATGCAGAGTCCTTGCATTGTTCCGTCTTTCATTTCTCTTTCCACCTTATTACCACCCTGTTGCAATGCAGACTTTTGCGAAACACTGCCCTTTGAAATAGTTATTAAGCGAGGGTAAATGTCATGATATTGCTTGTATCCGTCGAACTTTTGTCCTCTCCCCTGAGGACTTCGACTATGAGAGATTTATATTTGGGGTTACAGCCACGTTTTTTTGCCTTCACGTCCACCTATTGAGCTTTTTCCCTTGTCAGAGGTATCACACGGCGGCTTACACAAAGTCTCCTTGGCTAGAGGCTCGTGTCCACAACAAACGAGCGGTGTTATCTGCACAGTTCTTCTTACTGCTGCTTCTAGGACCTCTTGATGGCTAAAGCCACCCAGCGTCTTTCATGGCCAAGTCTGCATTAGCCTATCTCTTTGGGACCGGTTGGGCTTGATGGAAAATGTTAGGGCTGCGCCTGTATGTGTTAGGGCGATATCATAATGTCAGAACATGACTAAACAGACGTGCAGGAAAGGACATGTAATTGCAAACCCATGTGTATGTATCTCATAGTCGACGTACTCAGGGGCTGGTGAAGGAGACAGTGAACAATCAATACAAGGAATCCTACAACAAATGATGAAATCTGCGTCCTGCTTTGCGTAGGCCTGCCTTGAAGTCATTATAGAGGTGACGAATAACCCGGAGCTCAGGGATAGCCCCTTGACTTCACAGGCTATAACAGTGACCACTGTGTCTTGTTTCATTCATCCAAGACATGATATCCAGCAAAGAAAGCACAAGATGAAAAATGCTATAGGACAGATCAAGAATTCATCAACTATGCCTTTAGCCGTCTCGTAAACAAATTACATCTCTATGGTAGTTTATGTATGGCTCAGTGGAGGCCATACTGATAGTTGAAGAATAAGAGCATACAAGCTTAGCTACAGACTTGCCTCACGGAAAATAGTCAAAGTTAAGTCATAATTATCAGTCTAACATTGAGACAAGCCACTGAAGTGTGACAAACCTCTCGTTATAAGTTCGCCTTAGATATAGTGTCTCCTTACAGCCCCCATTTCCTTTCTCCAAGAAAAGACTAGAGATATTTTCCATTCAAATGACATTTTAACCCATACATCGGTGCAACCATCGGGGTTCCTGTTTCAACATATTACACTGTACTACGTGGCGTCACGGAGCTCCGTAAAACACTACGAGTAGCCTTATCCCTTCTTACCTATAACTAGTATAGGATGTATTAATTGTGTAGCACACGTGCAGCTTGCTTTCATGCAAGGGGCATTCTTAGATAACAGTAGATATGAGGAGGACATCCTGAAATGTCCTGTGAAGAAAAGGAAGAAGGAATACGTGATTATTGAAGTTGTTCAGTATCTATCTAAGTCTAGACCGAGGAGCGGATCTCAGCCGGTTTATATGTCCATCACTACCATGTTCTAGATCAGGCACATGGGCCTTGGAAGAAGGCCCTTGATGTCCGATACTAACCCTAACGTTTGGGCGAATTGGATCAAGGTCAGCAAACCTGGTAACCCTTGTTAGGGTTTGAAAAACCAAAATGAAGTCTAAGGACTTTTTCAACCTTCCACTGAAGGAT